>ONZH01007267.1:555000-587500 GCA_900303285.1 Rhinella marina | reverse complement strand
CTTCTTGCAGTCAGTGAACAAAAACATTCTCATTTACATCCAGAGGCTGAAACCTGCAAAGAGCTATTTCTTCTCTCAGCTGAGTGTTTGTTACAATTGTATCCAGTCTCTGTGAGGTAAACGGTGTTGATACAATGTATAAGTGCAGGTAAAACGCACAAGACTGTACCAGCAGGGATCGATATGTGCAGGTGATGTGTTTAGGTCACAAAGGATTATCTGGATTGGATACAATTGTAGCAAACCCCCAGCCGTGAGAATTACTTGCAGGTAAATACTAGACATAACCTGTGGCCAGACGCGACACCGTTTCTTAAAACATCCTGCTCTACGTGGGATCTCTGAGACCACGTGCTTTGCTGCGACACTTCTCCTTCATTCTTCTCCTCACCAGTGAAATTTACAGATTTAGGGCTCATAGAAATGAATGTATCTTTTTTTTTTTTCCCGTGTCCGTTCAGGGTTTTTGTGGCCTGTATGTGGAATGGGATTCAGTGTCCGTATGTCCGTTCTGCAAAAAAATAAAAAAATTAAAAATAGAAAATGACCTATTATTGTCCGAATTACAGACATGGATAGGACGGATCTATTAGGGGACAGCTGTTCCGTTCCTCAAAATAGAGAACACACGACCGGTATCCGTGTTTTGTGGATCCGCAATTTGCAGACCACAACACACAGATTTGCTAACCAGTTGTCGGTTGTCACGCGAGTAGTCGTCTCTGCGGCTTCTTTAATCAGTGGTTACTATACTGCAGCAGAATCTGTATAATCCAAAAGTGCAACATGGTAACAAAGAATTCTTCCCACAGACTATACAGCGCCAGCTCCAGGAAACGGAAGAGAAGCATCGAGCGCTCGACGTACAAGGCATCAAGCTGGAGAAGGTTCTTCGAGGGGAAACAGGTAAATCTTTAAGACGTGTTGTGTTGGGTTCTTAGGGCCAGGAGGATTTGAGCTCCAGAACAGAGGAGAGAAGCTGGCACATGGTACGAGGACTGAGGAGATGCTGTGCCAACCTGGAGGAGAAGAGGATTATACATCAGTGACGCATTGGCAATACTGACGCTTGGCAGCATCACTGACATATTGATGTCAATCCTCCGTATCATGGCAGCGGGCACATCCCTAACCAGACCAGACCTGGCACATGGAAATAGATAAGTGGCGCCCGCTGATTACAGTAACCCGGACGCGGCAGACCTAGGCTCACCCACTAAACTGCGGCCATACTGACCTGTCTGAGCTGCCAACCTATAAAGCCACCTGTGCCCACTTACACCCAGCTAACCAACTTGGGTACCCGTGAGTTGTTCCAACCCGCCTTCATGGGTACCTGGGCACATCCAGATAAGGTCCGGTGCCCCCTTACTGGTAAGCTACCCTGCCATTCAGTTTATGGTTGTATAACAGCATCACAATCACCTTATCTTATAATCACAAACGTATCGGGGGGCGCTGGCACAGTCCTGACGCCCAGCCATGCCAGACTTAGCGCCAAATAGAAGGGAGTTAAAGGGTTAAAGTGTCAGACCGAATCCTGACTGTGGTCATGGCATACTTCACACCCCATTGCCATCTCTAGCAGCAGCATTGAAAACGCAGTTTTAGGGATACTGCCATAGCAGCAGTGCTACAATCCCCTCAGCAGCCCCCCTATACCCAGGAGATAGCACTTCATGCACTTGTGTAAGACGCCGGACACCTGGGCAGCAGAGCAGAGGCCGTGGCTCCCAATAATGGCAACTATTATTACCAGTTTAGATTATAACAAAACAGTCAATCATTTTAAAGGGGCAAAAATTAGAATCATTATTATTTTTTTTGAGAGGGGGAGGGGTATCTGCTGCCGGTGTAGGGGACCTCAATCCATATGGATCAGAAGTAATGGTGACGACCCCCACGGGTGATCATATAGTAATTACATTAGGATGATTGGCCTCCTCTGGATTGATTGTGTCACCGCCCTGATGCATCTCCCGCCATTAGAGTATTATCTGAGTATAGTCACCTATTGACCTGAGTAACGAGGGATCAGACGTAAAAGCCGCGAGCTCACTGGATAAGCAATCAGTAACGTTCAGATTGTTAAATAATTGTCAGTGAAATGTCATTATCAAAGCTCCCAATACATGGAAATGATCGGCTGATATTAGAGGAGACGTTATACCCCCCCTCCCCCGATACATAGCGGTAATGTCATTTCCACCATTAAGGCCGCTCTGAGCTGATTGGGACGCCGTAGATCATTTGGTTAATTGTGAAATGTGTCTTTTCATGCAGACATGAGAGCCGAGCTGATAGATGGGAGTAATAAGTATTAACTGCCCAATTAACCCATTATAGGCGACATTTGCACTTAGTGGTGGCGTTGCTCTGATGCGATTCGTCCTCGGACGAGTTAACGAATGGTTTAATTATCTGGCGAGGTTAGAAATCCGATTACAGCCGATGACATTAACATAATATCAGCAAGTTGGAATTTTAGACATTTCTTATCCTCGGAGGTCACGAGTCCCCCGGGGGCAGCTGATCCACGTCCTCCATCGCTGCCTGCTTACATGTATGACCACAGAATCGTGGCCTCCGAACCTTAGAGCTTACAATCTACAGCCAAAGTGGCATGTTCTGCTGTGCCAAGTACGACCACCGAACCCACAGAGTTGGCGCTATTATCTGGACATGGAATAGCACTGCTACTAGACGGCCAGTACAGAAGTTTTCCATATCCATAGGATATGCCCCATATGTCGGATAGGTGAGGCTTCGCGCCGCCGTTGCCTTATAGATTTGAAAAAAGACGTGTGCAGGCAGCTCTCCGTTCACTCTTCATCTGGAAGCGGAGGCCACCACACCCGGTGAAACCGGGACCAAGCAGAACCTAGTTAGAGAGGGTACTCCACTGACCCACCTCTCCTCAGGGGAGACGGCTGCTGCTGCTGCACGGAGACGTAACAGAGGGATGGTTACACATGCGCACAATTCAGTGCAGTCTATAGAAGCTGTGGAAACACATGGCGGAATGGGGAGCTGGGGGTCGGCCATAAAAATAATAGTCACCGACTAAACAGCGTCATTGCCAGCTAAAGACAATGCGACCCCTACAGGTGGTAAAAGGAAGTGATCTAGAACTATATGGAAACCAGCATAGAGATACTTTGTATCGGTGTATATATCAGTCAGACTGTATACAATGGTGCAGATGATGGCGGTCTTCTGTGCCGCACAGCCAGCTCCAGAACATTTCAGGGCTCGGGCTGTTATGTAGCGGTTACCACTCGACTATGACAAGGGTTAAGGTCCCTCTTCTGACTGTCATGTATAATAGGGCCGGCGGCTCAGTCATTGTCACGCTCTTATTAAATCAGCCTCGTTTCATCTGTAGTGATACATTTCAAATTGCTCTGTAGGTAATGTTAAGATAATTAGAAAATTATCGCGGCTGAGAATAACGAAGCGAGAAGACTGGGCTCCGAACACAACTTCTCACTGACATTTATGCAGTTTTCGCCTCTAATAATTACGGTAGCGAGGAATGAAAAGATCCTTTGTTGTCGCCGCCATCCATTTAGCAAGCGAACGAATTAGCCGAGAACATCCGTGGGTGATACAAAACGCAATAAAGTCCTAAAGACAAGAAGAGCCGCTCACAATGGGCCGGGACCATCTCCAAACCCCGATGTCTGAGGGGAACATGGAGGCCATTTTATCTCTGTATTTATTTATTTATTTTTATTATTTGTTATTTATTCATTTGAATTCCCTTTTTTTTTCATTTATTTATAATTTTATCTTTATTTTAATTGTCATTTATTTTTATTTATTTACTAGTGCTAAAATGTTCCGGCAGAGGAAAAGCCTCCCGCCGTTCATAATATCCAGCATACCCGGAAACTGCAGGAGCAGCGCCAGGCCTAGCCTTACCTGGTTTTGCACGGGTCTATTTTGTTTTGTTGCTTGTGTGTAGTTAAGATATCCACAGTGCCGCCCCCCCCCCATAACAGTGACCTCCACAGCGCCCCCCCATAACGGCGACCTCCACAGTGCCCCCCCCCATAACGGCGACCCCATAACAGTGACCCCCACAGCGCCCCCATAACAGTGACCCCCACAGCGCCCCCATAATGACCCCCAGCCCCCATAAGTGACCCCACAGCGCCCCCATAACAGTGACCCCCACAGCGCCCCCATAACAGTGACCCCCACAGCGCCCCCATAACAGTGACCCCCACAGCGCCCCCATAACAGTGACCCCCACAGCGCCCCATAACAGTGCCCCCCCATAACAGTTCACCACAGCGCCCCCATAACAGTGACCTCCACAGCGCCCCCATAACAGTGACCTCCACTGTGCCCCCATAACAGTGACCTCCACAGCGCCCCCATAACAGTGTCATCCACTGTGGCCCCCATAACAGTGACCTCCACAGTGCCCCCATAACAGTGACCTCCACTGTGCCCCCATAACAGTGACCTCCACAGCGCCCCCATAACAGTGACCCCCACAGCGCCCCCATAACAGTGACCCCCACAGCGCCCCCATAACAGTGACCCCCACAGCGCCCCCATAACAGTGACCCCCACAGCGCCCCCATAACAGTGACCCCCACAGCGCCCCCATAACAGTGACCCCCACAGCGCCCCCATAACAGTGTCATCCACAGCGCCCCCATAACAGTGACCTCCACAGCGCCCCCATAACAGTGACCTCCACTGTGCCCCCATAACAGTGACCTCCACAGCGCCCCCATAACAGTGTCATCCACTGTGCCCCCATAACAGTGACCTCCACAGTGCCCCCATAACAGTGACCTCCACTGTGCCCCCATAACAGTGACCTCCACAGCGCCCCCATAACAGTGACATCCACAGTGCCCCCATAACAGTGTCATCCACAGCGCCCCCATAACAGTGACCTCCACAGCGCCCCCATAACAGTGACCTCCACAGCGCCCCCATAACAGTGACCTCCACAGTGCCCCCATAACAGTGACCTCCACAGTGCCCCCATAACAGTGACCTCCACAGTGCCCCCATAACAGTGACCTCCACAGTGCCCCTATAACATAAGCATCTAAAATTCAGGTTTAAGGGTAGAGAAGGGAAATCACCCCAATATAAAGTACGTTAAAGGGGGGTTTGTCTCCTGGTCACGGACCCGCAGTGGCAGCCATAGGTCCCTATGCCAAGCTCTAACAGGGTCCCGCCCCCAGGCAGAGGGGCTCTATGGCTGCAGCTGTAGAGGGGGCTCCGTGCATTGGTATCCGCACCCTCTACACCCTAATGTAATTCATGCCCCTGTGGGCCCCAGGTTCCTGGAGTCAGAGGTGCGATATTGTTAACCAGCGTCAGGAGGAGCCAAATTTGAGCTTTACTGCATGAACAGACACCATATTAGGGCGAGTTCACATCGGCGTTACAAATTCTGTTATCGTTTTCCGTTATGGGCAAACATAGACCTCTTATTAGGTCGGATCGAGAAGGAACGCCTCTAAAGGTTTCCATTTTGAATTCCGGCTTAAGAATTCCGTTATTTATAACGCTGATATGAACCCGCCCTTATCAGAATTTCTGGATATTTTTATATAGATGTTCACTCCTGTTCCATGTTGACCCCCATGTTGCGTACCGTACCGTTCCTCACAGCAGTATATACATCTTATGCAAACTGAATGTAAATGAGTCGCCGGATGCGGAGCGCCACCTTGTAACCGCTGATGTTCCTCATTCATTTCTTTAACAGATTCAGGCGCACAGGATGAGGCCCGGCTGCTGCGCGACTGGTTCCAGCTTGCCCTAGAAAAGAGTAAATTGAATCGTTACGAGTCTGAGCTTTTATCCGTGTAAGTTCGGTTGCGCTCGCCATCAGTATGCAGAATGAATCCTTGGGGGGGGCGGGGGACAGGAAATATGGGGACCTATTAATTTCGGCCATACGCCCAGGTGTATATTGTCTTCCCACCGCATGCAGATCTCATTACCGCACTAAATTGAGGCTTTAACTCCTCGCATAGAAACTTCTCATTAGCATAGCGAGGGGGAGAAAAAAAATAATACGTGACACAAGCCGCAGCCGCCGCTTCTTCCCACTTCACCCGCGGACGGCAAAACAAGACGCAGCGTAAGGAAAATAAATATTTTTTTTTATTTTTCTTTGATAATAGAAGCGACAGAAAGCGTTTTGCAATCTCAGGCACAGCGAGATTAATGAGGCCGGGACAACGCTCCCATTTAATAATAATACACAACCACGGGCACGGTTTGGCGCCACACGTTTACTGACAGTTAATATAGGATCAGGTTCTGTGTTACCTGCGGTTGTGGTGCTTTAGTTTGGGGCCTGCATTCACCTGGAAGCTCTTTGGTTTTTCTATTTCAGGAGGCGAATGTTGAGTTTTCACTGCTTTATATTTGGATTATTGTGATCACCTCAGGCATCCATGTTGTGGCTCTATACAACCGCCTAATGACCTAAATACAACATTCATACAACATCAATACTACCACCATATAGCCCCATATTACCTCCATACATCTTATATACAACTGCCATATAAGCTCCATAAAACCTAACCTCAATCTCCATACAACCACCATATGAGCTCATACAACTGCCATATATCCTCACACAACCTGAATACAACAATAATATGGCCTCCATACAACAGCCATCTAACTGCCATACTACTACCATACACACCCCATATATCCTCAATTCAACCACCATATTAGTTCCATAAAAAATATATACAACTGCCATACAAGTTCCATACAACCTGAATACAAATGCCATATTTCCTCCATATAAATTCCATAAAACCTAATTACAACCACCATATAACCTCTATACATTATATAACTGCTATATATTATCCATATAACTGCTATATTACTTCCATACAACAGCCATATTACATCCATATAACCAACATAGAACCTGAAAACTGCCATATATCGTCCGTACAACCACCATACATACAGCCTCTATACAACTTTCATACAACCTGAATACAAATGCCATATATCCTCCATACAACCGCCATATAAGTTCCATAAAACCTTAACATAACCTCCATACAACTGCCACATGAGCTCTTATAAAACCTCCATATTACCTTCATACACCTTTTATACAACTGCCATATATCCTCCATACATCTATATACAACTGCCATAAGAATAAGAACTTAAATACAACTACTATAGGACATCCAACCAGCCTCAATATAGTGTGACCGCCATATGCCCTCCAAGTTGTACAGAGCCATAATAGGGCTACCATAGACCGTGTCCTGTGAACTCACAATACAGCGCCAAACAGCACCATGTGGCAACGCGAGCGGTATATACATTAGGATAAACGAATCCCCCAATAGGCCAGTAGTGGGGGCTGCATGTGTACTTACATGCACCCTCAGCAATAATACCGTTACATCCTGATTACGTCCGTCACGCACAGCGCATGCTTCGTTACTGTGGATCAGACTCTTCTGTAACGAGCCCCACACTTGTTCGTACAGGACATGATCAGGATGGGCTTTCAGCTTCTGCATGAAAGTTCCCATTCACTGACAACAAGAAGAGATTTTGAGAAGGGTGAAGACTAGAGAGACCTGAATCCTGCCGTGACTGCGATATATTCAGGACTGTCCTTGTGCTTTTCACAGAGCGAGAGAATTAGAGCTGGAGGATCAACAAGGACGACTAGAACAGAAGTATCGAGAGAAGATGATGATCGACCGTAAGTATCAAAGGGCATCTGATGGCACAGAACCTATATCTCTGCTCTGAAAATTCTGCTGGCTTCAGAGCTGAAATCTCACAGGATCCCAGATTTACATTCTAGAAACATTGTTTCCCTTTTGTTACATAGGAAAAACGAACTGCCCCCTGCACTATGGGGGCTCAGCTAAACCATACTGTATGTACACAGCGACTGCACCAGCAGAATAGTGAGTGCAGCTCTGGAGTATAATACAGGATGTAACTCAGGATCAGTACAGGATAAGTAATGTATGTACACAGCGACTGCACCAGCAGAATAGTGAGTGCAGCTCTGGAGTATAATACAGGATGTAACTTAGGATCAGTACAGGATAAGTAATGTATGTACACAGTGACTGCACCAGCAGAATAGTGAGTGCAGCTCTGGAGTATAATACAGGATGTAACTCAGGATCAGTACAGGATAAGTAATGTATGTACACAGTGACTGCACCAGCAGAATAGTGAGTGCAGCTCTGGAGTATAATACAGGATGTAACTCAGGATCAGTACAGGATAAGTAATGTATGTACACAGTGACTGCACCAGCAGAATAGTGACTGCAGCTGTGGAGTATAATACAGGATGTAACTCAGGATCAGTACAGGATAAGTAATGTATGTACACAGTGACTGCTCCAGCAGAATAGTGAGTGCAGCTCTGGAGTATAATACAGGATGTAACTCAGGATCAGTACAGGATAAGTAATGTATGTACACAGTGACTGCACCAGCAGAAGAGTGAGTGCAGCTCTGGAGTATAATACAGGATGTAACTCAGGATCAGTACAGGATAAGTAATGTATGTACACAGTGACTGCACCAGCAGAATAGTGAGTGCAGCTCTGGAGTATAATACAGGATGTAACTCCGGATCAGTACAGGATAAGTAATGTATGTACATGGTGACTGCACCAGCAGAATAGTGAGTGCAGCTCTGGAGTATAATACAGGTAACTCAGGATCAGTACAGGATAAGTAATGTATGTACACAGTGACTGCACCAGCAGAAGAGTGAGTGCAGCTCTGGAGTATAATACAGGTAACTCAGGATCAGTACAGGATAAGTAATGTATGTACACAGTGACTGCACCAGCAGAAGAGTGAGTGCAGCTCTGGAGTATAATAACTCTGGGTACATTATCAGTCAGTGGTTTTATTTGGACATATTAACGACATTTCTCTTTTATATCACATTAGCGGCACTCAAAGACGAGAACGACATTGCAGAAGAAGAGGAGATATTTGCGGAGATGATGAGAGTTATTGAGCAGAGGGATCAACTTGTGACGCGCATTGATGAACAAAGACTTCGGGATAAATTGGAGGAGAAAAACCTGCAGGACTTTCCTCTACCAAAAGACTGGCAGCTGAAGACGAGCAGCCTCAACAGCAGGAGGTTCATTTAAAGAGACGGCGCTCGGGTCACATCCTCGTGTCCAAGGCTGGACAATGATACATTATTGTCCTCACTACAAACACAGCTCCAGTGATACATTATGTCCTTCCATCATCAGTCAGGAAACCATATGGACTGAGGAAATGTTTAGGGACTATCATAATATGTTCTGCAGGTCCTCCTCTTGTATATGCACGATGAACAATGCCTCTTGTGCAGATATTGGCTCTGCGGTGGGGGTGGGGGGGGGGTCAAATCCTCCAGCACCAAAGGGCAGAATATATTATGGGCATTGGACAAGACATTGGATGGTGGCTCCTGGCTGAAGGCTGCTGCTCAGCTGTTCTCTAGATTCCAAGAGTAGTGACTGGAGCATGTTGAGAGTTATAGTTCAATAACACCTGGCGTGGCCGTGGTTTCTGACCCCTGCTCTAGTGTCTACATTTACCGCTTTGGTGTGGGCTGCTGCTCTTATTAGAGATATAGGGCTTCCTATACATACCATTGTAAATAGATCTATACAGTATATGCATATACTATAAAACACTATACAGCACATTAGTGGATACTCAGAGCTGCACTGTGGCCCCACCAATGTGCACTGTGGCCCCACCAGTGTGTAATTCAGTCTGGGTGCCATTTTTATCAAAACCCATAAATGTTGCAATGTCTATATAACAAGGTTCTGCCACTTTGTAATTAGTTTTTCAGTTCTGGAATATTTTAAAGACTCTTGCTTGCCATCAGTGAATGGAAACTGGAAATCCATCCTGATCCTGACTGCAGGATTCATTATAAATCCACTCCTTCCCTTCATCCAAATCCTCCCCCTTCTCCTGGTTCAGGTTGATGGACATGACGTATGTGACACTGAGGTTAAAAAAGAAAACAAAGTATCAGTTCCTGCAAGGAGCTCCGTACCTGGGAGGGTTGGACATGATCAGTCTGTTTGTATTCACTGACAGCAAGCAGAATTTTTGAAGATGAGGAATTCAAGCACCAAATAGCTCAGCATTTCATTAAACAGTGATTAAGATTCATTTACATAAGATTTAACGGTGACATTTCCCTGCTGTGTTAATGACGAGGAGGGTGAAGGTGGCCGGGCGAGATTACCACAACTCTCATGGCATTGATGGCTCCTGCAGTGTTGGGCCAAGATAGCTTTCTCGGAAGTGAAGTAATTTATGATGTTCATACAGGGTATTTTTTGGGGGCATTTTTAATGCAGCCTCCATATAAATGCTGGGAGTGAATGGCAAGAGATTTTTTCGTAAATGAAATGTGTCTTTTGGGCGTTTTTACATACAGAAGAAGCAGCATTTCCTGCAGCTGCACATTTTTGCATCCATGTTTGGTGCATTATGGATATGATTTCTGCACTGATTATGTGTGAACCAGGCTTAAAAGGGGATGTCCCATGAATAACGTAAAAAATGAAAGTCAAACATCATACAGTACATGACTATCTTTTTAACAAAGCTAGAACCAGCCCTGTACCTCACATGGATCCAGAGATCTCCCCACTCATTGCTCTGCTAGATTTATATCAAGCTGGCAGCTCAGGGGGGAGTGTCTTTTCTGCTGCAGCTCAGGGGGCGTGTCCATGTTCCACCTATCACAGCTAAGGGGGCGCGTCTCAGCTCTCCCTATCACAGCTCAGGAGGCGTGTCTCAGCTCTCCCTATCACAGCTCAGGAGGCGTGTCCATGCTCTCCCTATCACAGCTCAGGAGGCGCGTCTCAGCTCTCCCTATCACAGCTAAGGGGGCGCGTCTCAGCTCTCCCTATCACAGCTCAGGAGGCGTGTCTCAGCTCTCCCTATCACAGCTCAGGAGGCGTGTCTCAGCTCTCCGTATCACAGCTCAGGAGGCAGTTAAAGGATGAAACTGAGCATGTGCGGCCTTCTTAGTGAGCAGGTCAAAGAAATAAGTGATTAAGTTGCGCTATACAGATACATTTTATTGATTAACTTATTGATTAACAAAAGTATTCAGATCCAGGTGCTGATTTAAAACTGTAGAATATTTTTCGATGGACAACCCCTTTAAGTGATGAGATATGATAAAGAAGGTAATAAATGGAGGTGAAATAATGGCGCGTTCTGCAGCCGCCGTTTTCAGAGGAGAGGCGCTAAACCGAGCAAAGTTCCTGAGACTAAATGTTGATTATATACTTAGGAATTATTCCTGGCTGCCCGTCTTGCTGCCAGTTCACATTGGATGGAAGTCGGCTTTATTGTCAGGACCACATGTGGGGCGGCCACAGAATAAAAGTTATTGCGCCGGACATGAAGACAGAATGCACTACAGTTCACAAGTCACACTCCGTTTTGGAAAGAAGCACAACTATTACTTATTGATGACTTATTTGATTAAAAAAATAAAAATAAAAAATGAAAAGTTAAAAAATTTCTAATAAATAAACTCTCAATTCCTCACCAGTAAAAAGGTATGTGCTTGCCATAAGTGAATGTAAACCTGTCCAGCTGACAGAGCTTTTAACATTAACTAAACCTGTACCTGATGGACTCTAAAAAAAGTTTTATTTTTTTTTAACTTTCTATTCACTGACAGCAAGCAGAGATATTGAAAATGTCAGCATTATTATACAATTACATATACAATATTATTCTTGTTTTTCCTTCTGGATGCTGAAGCTGAGAATTTGTTATTGGTAGGGTGATACACTGGAGCAAACCCTTCATTGGCCAGGTTGGTGGGGGTCCCAGAGGTGGCGTCACTTTATAAGATGGAAAAGCCCTTTAGGCCGGGGGACGCGCTCACACGTTTTACCTCATCATAGCACCATAAGTGTTACTTTCACTCACTGTGATTGAACCATTAAGCTTCTAACTAAACGCTCCATTAGGTTATTTTATATAATAATTGTCTATCGAAATGAACCTCACATGGAAGGGTTAATTCACTAAGAATGTCGTTATACTGTGTAGTCAGTAACATACCGTCTGAGCGTTTCCAGGCAGGAGCCTTATTCAATAGTTGGGGGGTCATTTATGGGAGTAATTTCCCAGTTAAGTCCATGTTCACACAGGAAACTTTGTTGATCTGTTGCTACTTAGAAAAGAACAAAATTATGAAACAAGTTATCTTTCTAGTTCTCTATTCTTAAACAATGGTAACTTTCGGTTGTAGCCACTTGGGGCAGCAGTGAGTTCATTCACATAATTCTGCTTTATTCACTGTATAAAGAAGCACTCCGTGATTATGAGATATCCTCCTGTATTTGTCCGGGAAATTATTTATTGATACAATGTGTATTTTATTTATTGTCACATGACATTAAATTCTTTTCTGATTCCGCTCCATAGAGAGGTCGATACGAGGAACGATGCCTTTGTAGGAGTTCTGTACATACAGATATATATGATGTCTATAATATAAATAGGTATTAACTATATGCAATAAACCATTCAGCTGCTGAAAACTGTCATTATCTTATTCCGGAATTGTGGATGGTTTTGATTTGCTTTCATCTTAATCCATGATTTCCTGCAAAGTCCTTGGTGTCCAGTGGTTCCATGATACAGTCCCTTGTGTACAATAGTTCCATGTTCCAGTCGCCGGAGTCCAGTGGTTCCACGCCACAGTCCCTGCAGTATAGTCATTCCATGCAACAGTACCTTGTGTTCAATGGTTATAATCTACAGTCCCTGGAGTCCAGTGGCTCAGTGCTACAGTCTAAGGCATCTATTGGTTCCACGCCACAGTCGCCGGAGTCCAGTGGTTCCACGCCACAGTACCTTGTGTTCAATGGTTATAATCTACAGTCCCTGGAGTCCAGTGGCTCAGTGCTACAGTCTAAGGCCTCTATTGGTTTCATGCCACAGTCCCTGGTGTCTACTGGTGCCATGCCCAATTCCCTGTGTCCAGTGGTTGAATGCTACAGTCCCTGGTGTACAGTGGTGTAGTAATTCTGTCCCTAGTGGAATCTGATTTACTCCTCCAGTCCTTGGTGTTCAGCAGTTCATGGTCGCAGCCTATGGTTTCTGTGTTTCAACAATTCTGTCCCCATAAATAGCAATCCAGCCTGTCCGGGTCCAGTGGTGATCTGTATGAATCCTATGAGACGCCACATCTTGAAAATGCAGTTCAGTTTTGGGTTCCACATTGTACTTAGGATATAGAAAAGCTTGAGGACCGTAAGATGTCATTGTGTCCTCAAAGCCGCCATAGGCATCAGATACAAGTGGACTAAGACAGTCGTGGTGTGGGGCTCTTCACGTGTCCATGTAGTGTAGGAGCGATGGGACACCACACACAGATCATCTGCACAATAAATGAAGCCATCAAAATCAGCCATTTCTGTTTGGCGTGCACGGTCAGCTCCAGGACACACAGCGCCGACTGCCATAACCGCCAATACGTACATTTTCTGCAGAGTAAATTATGGGCAGATTTACCATTTTGCCGGAAAGTAAAGAAATTAGAATGATCTGAATACAATTATTTTAGGGGTGAGATTGTGGTACGCTCAGAAGAACATTGGGGTCTGGAAGCGACAGGTCAATGTACTGGGGGCTGCATTGTACTATAGAGGTCAGAACACTATATTGGGGTCTAGCAGTGACGTGCGCTGTATTGGGTGGGTTGGGGTCTGCATTGGAGGATCCTTGTATTGGAGTGGTTAGATCATTATAATGGGGGTAGCAGTGACGTGAGAGGGTTGGGGGCTGCCTTGTATTGGTTAGATTATTGCACTGGGGGCTAGCAGTGACTGGGCTCTGTACTGGGAGGGTTGGGGGCTGCCTTGTATTGGTTAGATTATTGCACTGGGGGCTAGCAGTGACTGGGCTCTGTACTGGGAGGGTTGGGGGCTGCCTTGTATTGGTTAGATTATTGCACTGGGGGCTAGCAGTGACTGGGCTCTGTACTGGGAGGGTTGGGGGCTGCCTTGTATTGGTTAGATTATTGCACTGGGGGCTAGCAGTGACTGGGCTCTGTACTGGGAGGGTTGGGGGCTGCCTTGTATTGGTTAGATTATTGCACTGGGGGCTAGCAGTGACTGGGCTCTGTACTGGGAGGGTTGGGGGCTGCCTTGTATTGGTTAGATTATTACACTGGGGGCTGCCATGTATTAGATTATACTGGGGGGCTAGCAGTGGCTAGGCTCTGTACTAGGATGGTTGGGGGAGGGGGGCTGTCGTATTGGTTAGATGATTATACAGGGGGGCTAGCAGTGACTGGGCAATGCACTGGGAGGGTTGGGGCAGCCATGTATTAGATTATACTGGGGGGCTAGCAGTGACAGAACAGTGGAGTGAGAGGATCAGGGGCTGTCTGTTATTGGTTAGATTATTATATTGGGGGCTAGCAGTGACTCGGCTTTGTACTGGGAGGGTTGGGGCTGCCATGTATTGGTTAGGTTATTATACTGGGGTGCTAGCAGTGACTGGTTATTGCACTAGGAGGCAGAGGAGTCCGATCCCGTCTGTGCATAGATGTGGCTCTGTCCCGTCAGCACTGGGAGCACTGGGATGACTGGGAGGAGGGAGGGAGCAGCTCCTGACATTGCTGGAATAATTCCGCTTCCGCTGGCAGCAGAGCTCAGCCTCCCCTCCCTGCAGTCACCCAGCAAACATGGCCACGTCCCCCCAAAAGTCCCCCTCCACCCCAAAATCCCCGACCCCCAAGTCACCCCCGTCCAGGAAGAAGGACGACTCCTTCCTGGGAAAACTCGGAGGAACTCTGGCAAGAAGGAAAAAAGCCAAAGAAGGTAAGAAATTGCTACAATGTAACAGTATGAGGCTGCAGCACATCTCACCCTGCTCCTGGACATGATAAAGTGACTGCAGCACATCTCACCCTGCTCCTGGACATGATAAAGTGACTGCAGCACATCTCACCCTGCTCCTGGACATGATACACAGTGACTGCAGCACATCTCACCCTGCTCCTGGACATGATACACAGTGATTGCAGCACATCTCACCCTGCTCCTGGACATGATACACAGTGACTGCAGCACATCTCACCCTGCTCCTGGACATGATACACAGTGACTGCAGCACATCTCACCCTGCTCCTGGACATGATACACAGTGACTGCAGCACATCTCACCCAGCTCCTGGACATGATACACAGAGGCTGCAGCACATCTCACCCTGCTCCTGGACATGATACACAGTGACTGCAGCACATCTCACCCTGCTCCTGGACATGATACACAGTGACTGCAGCACATCTCACCCAGCTCCTGGACATGATACACAGTGACTGCAGCACATCTCACCCAGCTCCTGGACATGATACACAGTGACTGCAGCACATCTCACCCTGCTCCTGGACATGATAAAGTGACTGCAGCACATCTCACCCTGCTCCTGGACATGATACACAGTGGCTGCAGCACATCTCACCCTGCTCCTGGACATGATACACAGTGCCTGCAGCACATCTCACCCTGCTCCTGGATATGATACACAGTGGCTGCAGCACATCTCACCCTGCTCCTGGACATGATACACAGTGCCTGCAGCACATCTCACCCTGCTCCTGGGACATGATACACAGTGGCTGCAGCACATCTCACCCTGCTCCTGGACATGATACACAGTGCCTGCAGCACATCTCACCCTGCTCCTGGATATGATACACAGTGGCTGCAGCACATCTCACCCTGCTCCTGGACATGATTCAGAGGCTGCAGCACATCTCACCCAGCTCCTGGTCATGATACACAGAGGCTGCAGCACATCTCACCCTGCTCCTGGACATGATACACAGTGGCTGCAGCACATTACCATAGGTATACTAGATCCTGGGACATAACAGTAAGGAGGGGGTGTCAGTGACAACATGCAGCCTTTGAAACCCCAATATTCTCCATCTCCTCCAGTATCATCTGCCTGAGGGTAAAGAGTGAATGCTGCACTAATTTCTGCTACAACTGGAAATCCACTAATACAGTCCACTAATACCACTATCCACTAATACTAATATCCACTAATACAGTTCACTAGTGCAGATATCAGTGGCCTCAGGTTGGCCCCTCCACGGCAGTGACTTGTCTGTTTCCTGGGGCTTTATGTAGAGCCGGACAGAGACGCAGAACAAAGCCGCACAATATCACCGAAAACAACCGAAAATCAGTGCAAAATGTTCCGATTTATTTCTCATTAATGCAGCATTTCAAGGTCTTGTAGAAATCATAGAAAAATATTTATCCATCCATATTCAAAGATTATGGCCCCCATATATCACAACTGATCCTGAGTTACATCCTGTATTATACTCCAGAGCTGCACTCACTATTCTGCTGGTGCAGTCACTGTGTACATACATTACTTATCCTGTACTGATCCCGAGTTACATTCTGTATTAGATTCCAGAGCAGCACTCACTATTCTGCTGGTGCAGTCACTGTGTACATACATTACTTATCCTGTACTGATCCTGAGTTACATCCTGTATTATACTCCAGAGCTGCACTCACTATTCTGCTGGTGCAGTCACTGTGTACATACATTACTTATCCTGTACTGATCCTGAGTTACATCCTGTATTATACTCCAGAGCTGCACTCACTATTCTGCTGGTGCAGTCACTGTGTACATACATTACTTATCCTGTACTGATCCTGAGTTACATCCTGTATTATACTCCAGAGCTGCACTCACTATTCTGCTGGTGCAGTCCCTGTGTACATACATTACTTATCCTGTACTGATCCTGAGTTACATCCTGTATTATACTCCAGAGCTGCACTCACTATTCTGCTGGTGCAGTCACTGTGTACATACATTACTTATCCTGTACTGATCCTGAGTTACATCCTGTATTATACTCCAGAGCAGCACTCACTATTCTGCTGGTGCAGTCACTGTGTACATACATTACTTATCCTGTACTGATCCCGAGTTACATTCTGTATTAGATTCCAGAGCAGCACTCACTATTCTGCTGGTGCAGTCACTGTGTACATACATTACTTATCCTGTACTGATCCTGAGTTACATCCTGTATTATACTCCAGAGCAGCACTCACTATTCTGCTGGTGCAGTCACTGTGTACATACATTACTTATCCTGTACTGATCCCGAGTTACATTCTGTATTAGATTCCAGAGCTGCACTCACTATTCTGCTGGTGCAGTCACTGTGTACATACATTACTTATCCTGTACTGATCCTGAGTTACATCCTGTATTATACTCCAGAGCTGCACTCACTATTCTGCTGGTGCAGTCACTGTGTACATACATTACTTATCCTGTACTGATCCAGAGTTACATTCTGTATTAGATTCCAGAGCTGTACTCATTATTCTGCATACTTCAGAGCTGAAATCTTCCAGCAGCAACCTGGTGTAGGTTTTCCGGCAGGCGCACAGGGAAATATTTATCAATACTGGTGCAACCAAACAATCAGTTTCATTTTCCAAAGGAGCGCTGAAAGATTAAAAAGTGGGATCTGATTGGTTGCTATGGGTAACTAAACCAGTTTTCCTTTACACCAGTTGTGATGATCCCCCCCCCCCCTTAGATGTTTATAACGAGGCGCACGTCCAGTCATAAATTAGGGGCATTTTCCAGCTACAATATACATCAAATAATGACAGTAATAACTGACCCCCAGTGGGGGTTCTAAACCAGTTTTAGGGCTCATGCACATGAGCGTGTATGTCCCATGCCGCACACAGTAGATCCACACTATATACGGCCACCGGCCGAGTGCACTCAGTATCTCCGTATCATGGCTGTGACCATTGAGTTGAATGGATCCACAAGATATGGCACGGAGACACGGAATGGACGCACTACGTCCCTCCGCACTGCAAAAGATAGTACATGTTCTGTTTTTTTGTGGTGTGGAACGTATCTTGCGGATCCGTAAACAGCGTTCACTTGGTCAACGCTTGTAGTCAATTCCGGTCGTGTGGCGTTTTTAGCACCTTTTTATGTATTAATTAGGCACAAAAACAGTCTAATTTTTACTCCACTTCAGGGGTGGCTGAATTTTTTCGTCAGCCTTGAGCGGCTCTGTGTCTGGAAAAAACGGTTCCAGCACTGTTGACTTACATGGTTTTTTGTGCCGGATCCGTTTTTTTTTTTTTTCATTTTTCTATGCCGCACACAAAAACGCTGCGTGCCTGGGACTGCAAAAAACGTAACAGAATGAACTGACAACGAATGGGGACAAAACTGAAGCGTTGTGCTGAGGTTTGAGACCCTGAGCCAGATCTCAAAAACGGATAGCACAACGCAGATGTGAAAGTAGCCTAATCCACTATGACGGCTAATCATAGCCCGAAAAACAGAGGCGCGATAAATGACCCCCAATATGGACCCAAGTGCTGCCCGATCAGCGGAAAACCAGGGTTATGGGTATAAACACCTTAAAGTCATTGGATCCGTGTGATTTCCGTGATTCCTTGATGTGTAAATAAGCCGTAAGGATAGAGGAACCCCTTTATGAGACTTTTGTTGCACTGGCGTTTTACGCCATACTCACAACTTGTGAGTGGCGGGGGCTGCTCCGGAACACCGTCTCGGGAAATTTACTAACGTTTACGCCTGGAAGTGGGCATAAAAATAAAAAATAAAAAAATAAATTTAAAAAAAGCAGTGAAAACTATCAGTCGGACTTGGAGTAGTTTTCCCGCCAGGCGCACAGACTGTGCAGAGGCTGTGTTTGTGAATGACCCCCACTTATTTTTCCCGTTACGTCCTCCAGCGTCCGCACCTCCTGTTGTGTTGCTTGCGTTTTAACTGTTTAATCTAAGTAATTCACCTATAAACAAATATGCGGTGTTCTCGCCTGCTTCGTGAAGTCTTTGGTATTGCGGTAAGAACGCGTGGATTTTCTTCTTTATGAGCTTTTGATGCAACAAAACAGCAAAATGTAAACTGGGCCTAATGAACATTCAACAATACGACAACTGACAACAGCACGGGTGCAGGAAGGCATGCTGGGACGGTGATCCGTTTTTATGCAGTCGTGGCCGTGTATGTACAATATAGGGTTAAAATACACCGGACGGTGGCCGCCTGCGTTTTAGAGCTGCGCCTTGTGTGAACATCGGTCAGATTATATCATCCTATTATACCGGACCTTATATTATCACATATGTATCATCCTATTATACCGGACCTTATATTATCACATATGTATCATCCTATTATTATACCGGACCTTATATTATCACATATGTATCATTCTATTATACCGGACCTTATATTATCACATATGTATCATCTTATTATTATACCGGACCTTATATTATCACATATGTATCATTCTATTATACCGGACCTTATATTATTACATATGTATCATCCTATTATTATACCGGACCTTATATTCTCACATATGTATCATTCTATTATACCGGACCTTATATTATTACATATGTATCATCCTATTATTATACCGGACCTTATATTATCACATATGTATCATCTTATTATTATACAGGACCTTATATTATTACATATGTATCCTCCTATTATTATACCGGACCTTATATTATCACATATGTATCATCCTATTATTATACCGGACCTTATATTATTACATATGTATCCTCCTATTATTATACCGGACCTTATATTATCACATATGTATCATCCTATTATTATACCGGACCTTATATTATTACATATGTATCATCCTATTATTATACCGGACCTTATATTATTACATATGTATCCTCCTATTATTATACCGGACCTTATATTATCACATATGTATCCTCCTATTATTATACCGGACCTTATATTATTACATATGTATCATCCTATTATTATACAGGACCTTATATTATCACATATGTATCCTCCTATTATTATACCGGACCTTATATTATCACATATGTATCATCCTATTATACCGGACCTTATATTATTACATATGTATCATCCTATTATTATACAGGACCTTATATTATCACATATGTATCCTCCTATTATTATACCGGACCTTATATTATTACATATGTATCATCCTATTATTATACCGGACCTTATATTATCACATATGTATCCTCCTATTATTATACAGGACCTTATATTATTACATATGTATCCTCCTATTATTATACAGGACCTTATATTATCACATATGTATCATCCTCTACCACAGGCTCTTTTCCGGCCTGTATCTCTCTACATCTGGTTGTTTTGGTGCCCCCCATGTGTACAGTATATGACTATATATCTGGTGTCTTGGCCGGGTTCGCCCTCCTGCTCTGTATTACATCGCTCTGCAGGAATGTTCTGTGGTATTAGGGTTTCCGGTGACTTCATAGTCGCCCCAAACGATGAGGTCAAATAACAAATTCCATTCCAGACACTTCATCATAGGAGCTCGTGTAGAAGAATAAAGGTGAGGGGCGCAAGGAAAAATCTGCGTCACTCTCTGGCCCATGTGTGACAGTAGGACACCTGATCTCAGCTGCTGCAGAACCTCATTATACACAGCACAACTGCTGCAGAACCTCCTAATACACCTCAGCCGCTGCAGAGCCTCCTAATACACCTCAGCCGCTGCAGAGCCTCCTAATACACCTCAGCCGCTGCAGAACCTCCTACTACACAGCTCAGCCGCTGCAGAGCCTCCTAATACACCTCAGCCGCTGCAGAACCTCCTACTACACCCCTCAGCCGCTGCAGAACCTCCTACTACACCCCTCAGCCGCTGCAGAACCTCCTACTACACCCCTCAGCCGCTGCAGAACCTCCTAATACACCCCTCAGCTGCTGCAGAACCTCCTAATGCACCCCTCAGCTGCTGCAGAACCTCCTACTACACCCCTCAGCTGCTGCAGAACCTCCTACTACACACCTCAGCTGCTGCAGAACCTCCTAATGCACCTCAGCCGCTGCAGAACCTCCTAATACACACCTCAGCTGCTGCAGAACCTCCTAATACACACCTCAGCTGCTGCAGAACCTCCTAATACACACCTCAGCTGCTGCAGAACCTCCTACTACACACCTCAGCTGCTGCAGAACCTCCTAATGCACCTCAGCCGCTGCAGAACCTCCTAATACACACCTCAGCTGCTGCAGAACCTCCTAATACACACCTCAGCTGCTGCAGAACCTCCTAATACACACCTCAGCTGCTGCAGAACCTCCTAATGCACACCTCAGCTGCTGCAGAACCTCCTAATGCACCTCAGCTGCTGCAGAACCTCCTAATACACACCTCAGCTGCTGCAGAACCTCCTAATGCACCTCAGCTGCTGCAGAACCTCCTAATACACACCTCAGCTGCTGCAGAACCTCCTAATGCACCTCAGCTGCTGCAGAACCTCCTAATGCACCTCAGCTGCTGCAGAACCTCCTAATGCACCTCAGCTGCTGCAGAACCTCCTAATGCACCTCAGCTGCTGCAGAACCTAATACACCTCAGCTGCTGCAGAACCTCCTAATACACACCTCAGCTGCTGCAGAACCTCCTAATGCACCTCAGCTGCTGCAGAACCTCCTAATGCACCTCAGCTGCTGCAGAACCTCCTAATGCACCTCAGCTGCTGCAGAACCTCCTAATGCACCTCAGCTGCTGCAGAACCTCCTAATGCACCTCAGCTGCTGCAGAACCTCCTAATGCACCTCAGCTGCTGCAGAACCTAATACACCTCAGCTGCTGCAGAACCTCCTAATACACACCTCAGCTGCTGCAGAACCTCCTAATGCACCTCAGCTGCTGCAGAACCTCCTAATGCACCTCAGCTGCTGCAGAACCTCCTAATGCACCTCAGCTGCTGCAGAACCTAATACACCTCAGCTGCTGCAGAACCTAATACACCTCAGCTGCTGCAGAACCTCCTAATACACACCTCAGCTGCCGCAGAACCTCCTAATACACACCTCAGCTGCCACAGAACCTCCTAATACACCTCAGCTGCTGCAGAACCTCCTAATACACCTCAGCTGCTGCAGAACCTCCTAATACACCCCTCAGCTGCTGCAGAACCTCCTAATGCATCCTTTAGCTGCCCTATACAAATATACCCCTCCTGAAGCCACACGATTTTCTATGAACGCCATTGGTGGTTTCTACTTTTCTAATCCTTTACAGTGGGGGGGGGGTGGTTTCCTTCTCTTGTCCCTGGGATATTCATTTCATCAGCCTCTCGTGACCTCTAGATTCCGATCCGAATAGAGGCCGCGGAGGGGGATATTGTCCGCGGTTTCGACGCCTCTAAATACATTCATTAAATTGGTGATAAACTTGTATACGTTCGACATTCCTCCTCTCCTGCAGATCTCTGTGAAGGTCAGGACGATTGTCACACACAGGTGAAGATACAAAGGAAGACGAGGAATTATCACTTCTCGCTACTTTTTCAATGGCGGCCTCGGTGGCACTGCAGCCCGCCGCGCTGTATATGTTAGTGCTGGAATCCGGAGTATGTGCCTTCTGAAAGGAAGACATCTGATGGAGCGAGAGGTTAACAAAGCAGGAGAACATTGACATTCTTGCAGAGATTCAGATTAAACCGGGAAGAAATTCAATCATTTTATTCTTGGATTTCGTCCTCGTAAATTGTCACGTGTCAGGGACGTGGAGGCAGATATCTTGTGTAGCTCGGCAGCGGGCACATGACTCCTCCAAGTGGCCCTCTCCGATAATGGCGGCAGCCCTGTAATCATTATAGACTGACCTGCCGGCCATTCTTTCTTAAAGCCTGTATTACGCCTGACGCTTTTCCAGCAGATGATCATCAATGAGCGTTTCTATGAACACTTGTTAGCGATCATCCTGCAGTCAGATACTGCTGCCAATTGCCAGAATTTCCGTTCATCAGGCAATTGTGATTCTTAAGCACGTAGTACTGTCTAATAGTGATCTGCACTGGCAAACCACACAGGGACAAGAGAGGACATAGCGATCACTGCTCTCCATACTGTGGAGGAGATTGCTGCAGTTAATGGTAGCGGTCTCCTCTGCTAACGAGCAGGCGATTGCTGGGAGGCAGGGGCGTATCTACCATAGCGGCAGACCATATGACTGCTATGGGGCCCAGGACAAGAAGGGGCCCAGTCATAGTTGGGATCATCCCCTCTTCTACTGGAGATGATACTTGGTCAGGACTCTTCCCTCTAAAAGGAACAACTTTTAGCAAATGAGGCAGTGGAAAAATGGCCCAAGGGTCATAGAAAGGGGTTTAGGCAGAAACCCTTCTGTCCTGTGTGGGGGGCCCGGTCTGATCCTTGCTATGGGGCCCTTACTTCTCTATGTACACCACTGCTGGGAGGGAACGCTTCCGACAGTCACTTGACTATTAAACGCCTTTGTTTTGCATTTGCCGCTTATTGGTTAGAAGTTAACTTTTATTAGCAACATACTTAAAATATCAATAATATTTGTAAAACAATTTAAAAGTATCAGTAGGTCTGAATTGAGGGCACATATTACTGAGATAGTCCCTGTGATCATTTCAGCATTTAAAGGGCAGTTCCAGGCACCAATGATTTTACAGTGACTGATGCAGGAATCCCCCCTGACATAATAAAGATATTTTGTAACAAAGGTTTTACCAACTATTAGCGATGAGCGAACTTCATGTTTGGAACTTCATGTTCGGGTTTTCTGGCAGTTCTGTTATGGAGTCTATTACCACGGGCCGCGATGGAATTCTATGACGGAATGCATAACGGAATTCCTTTAAGAGGCGTTCTTTTGCATTCCGTCATAATGGAAGTCTATGGGCCGCATAAAGGACCTGTCTGGTTTCTGGAGTCCTCTCCTGCATAACGGAGACCGGACGGATCCGTTATGCAGCTCATGTACTTCTATTATGACGGAATGCCTCTTATGGATTCCATCAGAGAATTCCGAACTTCAAATCATAATCACCAATCACCTTTTTTTCTTATGTAAAATGCCTCTCCGTCTCTGGCTACACTTACTGGGGGTTATTTATTAAGGGACACATAAAACAGGGACTTGTGACTATTAGACGGCTGTGTGACAATATTTAAAATCAGACGGCTGTTGGAGGCCAAATTTACTAACCTTTCCAGGCGTTAATGTTGGCGAAAAACTACTCAAGCCATGGGGGTCATAAATTTGCAGAATCTTATGGCAGCATAGGGGGGGAAACTAAAACTGATGTAAAAAGCTGGTCTTACTAAATGACCCTCTGTCTGGCAGTGGAGGATTCGGCATTTCTAGATCCCCAAGCAAAATTATGCCTGGGGCTAAGCTCCGCCCCATCATACCTCTAAGCTCCACCCCATTACACCTCTAAGCTCCGCCCTACTTTCAGCTTAGTGGTGCAGCCTGTGCATTTCTGCTACTACTTTGCAGCTGGGAAGGGCTTCCCTCCTTTCGGGCCCCTGTAGTTGGCAGGGGACCTCAAGTATTTGCCTGCTTTGCAGTCCCCCACTGCTCTCTGGCACCGCTGACCTTGCACTGGACCTTACTTGCTGGTTTGTAAGGTGTGGTGACCGCCAATCTGATAGCACGTTGCAGCAAAGACCATGAGATGGTTAAGGTTGAGACAAAGGCTGCCTCCAGATCCTGCACCCCAAGTCATCCAAACCAACCCTGGTCGGTAGGGTGCGATACATCAGCTTATGATCCGGACTAGGCCAGAAAAAGGTCTTCAGGACAACGAAGGCTTCCATTTACTGACAGCAAGCAGAGATGTGGATAACAGTCAAGAAGTCAGAAGTTATCACAGGAGGGCTGAGCCCCCGGAACGTCCGCGTCTCTAACCACCACTCCGTTACTTTTTCCCAGTTCCGTGATCCTCATGTCGCTTTTCAGTTGAATTGCCAAGGTGATTGCGATGAAAGGCGGCGTTACGTAACCCCATTATTACTGTTCCTGTAGATTCCTCCCCTTTGTTTAAAAAGCCACTTCTGTATTTCGTGTGTGCCTGCCGTGTGCGGAGACTTGGCATTATCCCTCAAGGGGAACAGAAAAATGCGGCTTTGTCTTTGAACCGACATGGAAATGTGGTCGATATCACCGCCATCTATATGTATAGAGAGGACCCCGCCATTGTGTCCATTCTAGCGAGCGGCGCGTCTTTATGTCTGCGCACAGAACTCGCTGTCCACATGACGGCCGGTGCCATCAGGGGAATACAATAAATATTTTAAAAGCACCATTGTCTGCCGCAGCGGGAAGAATATGTCTGACTGCCGCTAATTAACTGCGATTCACAGGAGCAGTTCATGGCCGCCGGATCGGAGAGAAGTTTTGACAAGCTCTGCGCTCGCGCTACCTTGACACTCGGAGGATGCGCCGAGCTCCAGCAATTTCCTTCTCTTCTATTGTCTCATTGCTGCATTGTTATATCTTGCATTATGTTTCCTCTTTACTTTCATATCCACTGCCCTGTGCTATGGATGCCATCAATATTGTATCTTTGTCGTCCTTGCTGGTGTGGAGTTTGTTACAGTGTATCAGTGTAGGCAGAAAACATGGGGCCACAATGGGCACCATTCTCCACTCATCCTGCTGTCCAGCGTCATCTCACCACTTCTAGTCAGCAACTCCCGCTGCAGGTCCCATCACATTTCTATGGCACCCAGAACATCCCAGTTACAATCCAGTCTGGCCGGACTGGACGCTGCCCAGGATTTGGGTTGTCTCACTGCCTTATGCTGGGTTCAACTCCATGCACCGCCTGGCTTTGTTCCAGTCTTATCTTTTCGGATTTTTACTTACGTATTGTATTTCTTTATATAGCACCAACATATTTCATGGTGTTGTACAGAGATTGTCATCACTTCGGTCCTGGTCTCCACTGGAGGCTCACATTGTAAATGAACCTGTCCGTAGTGTGGGAGGAAACTGGAGTATCCAGAGGAAATCCACAAAAGCACGGGGGGGGGGGGGGGGGGGGGGGGGGGGACATCAGATTCCAACCCAGGACCCCAGTGCTGCAAGACATCAGTGCTAACCACTGAGCCATATGGGGTGCTTGCCTAATAATATTGGCAGAGGGGAGTTCAGCTCAGTTATATAATTCTGGCTGCCTGGACCTCCACTAGGGGGAGCTCCGTGCACACGGATTTATACAGCTAGGGTTTGCATTCGATAGGAGCTGTATACATCTATATTTAGTCAGCTCCCCCTTGTGGCAGCTGCAGGCAGTCACTAGGACAGGGTCCGGGCATGCAGGTGAAGTGGGTCACTGCCCCGTGATAGGTACGCCACTGACTATAGGGCGTCTCTTGGGAGGCTAAACATAGCAGCAGCACAAATCTGCCCCCATCCCAGGCTTCCAGACTGAACGCCGATGTCTGCGCTGATACTTTGTAACGAACTGCAGCTGTGTGATCTCTGGTAGATCACGACAATGAATATTTCCTTTCGCTCACAGCAAACAGAGGTCTTGATGTTTCGAGGCATCCACTTCCTCTGCTGGCTTGCAGCTCCTTGGTCTTTTGACTGCATTTCTCATCCTTCGCCGCTGGATGGGAGATTACTCCAAGTATTTGCTGAGAGTCCGGCTAATTCTCATTCCCCCTCCTTCCAGGTTCAGGATCATGACCTTTTTTCCCCCGATACATGGTTTTGGAACGTAGGATCATGTGACCACATAGGGAGCCGCCGCTCCCTGCTGCATTAACCCTTCCACTGTGCGTTAGGTAACATTACCAAGGAGGTAATTATACCGACAAACCTATTTTCTGACCTTGGCTCGATCCTCTGGTTGCAAAAGTAATTGCACCCCTTCTAGAGCAGATTTAAGGAGCCTTCCAGGGGGTGTTCAGGCGTTGCCTCCCGGGCCAGCGATGGGTTAATAGTCTGGGGCTGCGCACTGTCTTCCAGATGGTGTCTTACTGTAACACGACTCATATTGTTTAGATTATCCCAGTGCAAATCCAGTTCCTTATTTACCTTTTATGGTAGTAAGTGCGGAAAATTGACTACAGATGCGAGGCGGTAAGGATGACGGCTGGCGTCCCATCAGAGCGCGCTTCGCTACATGCACGATCGTACAGATAAAATAAAGAGCGGTGTAGGATGTCAGCGCAATAACCGTTCTGGGCTGGTGCAGCAAAAAGTCAGCTTTTTTTCCCCGAAATTTTAGTTTTTAGAGTTTTTTGCGTTTGAAGCTGAAGTTTTCTTAAAGGGGAACACACCTTGTTTTTAAAGAGAAAGCACTAAAGTCAGCAGCTGAATAAAGAGGACTTTCCACTGACATCATCTACTGTACATCTACTGGAGTACTGAGCATGACAGAGGCTGATAACAGGGAGCAATAGATTGTATTCTCCTGTCCTACAGTCATCCTCTCCTCTGAAATGGCTGATAACAGGGAGCAATAGATTGTATTCTCCTGTCCTACAGTCATCCTCTCCCCGGCTGATAACAGGGAGCAATAGATTGTATTCTCCTGTCCTACAGTCATCCTCTCCCCTGAAATGACTGATAACAGGGAGCAATAGATTGTATTCTCCTGTCCTACAGTCATCCTCTCCCCTGAAATGGCTGATAACAGGAAGCAATAGATTGTATTCTCCTGTCCTACAGTCATCCTCTCCCCTGAAATGTCTGATAACAGGGGGCAATAGATTGTATTCTCCTGTCCTACAGTCATCCTCTCCCCTGAAATGACTGATAACAGGGAGCAATAAGAGTTTTGACATCATATGGCGCCACCTGGCGTTCACAGTGTACAGCAATATGCACATCCATCTACTGAGCCCAGTGCTTGTAGACATGCATGCTCATCACAGCCTGGGCTTTGCATTGTGATCCTCTGTTCACTGCATGCAGCCAATAAAAACAGCTTTCTGTTCGTCAGGAGAGGAGCAGAGTCCGTGCAGCAGCCTGCCAGTATAGCTGAGAAGACTCCTTCTACAGGGGATGTAAGAAGGGACTATGTTGTCAGCTGCCAGAGGGGGAAGGGAGAGTGATTTTGTCCAGAGTCCACCCCAGCAGCACAGATTAGCAGCAGATAGGACACATGCACATAAACGATATTTTTATGCTAGAAACATTATCATTTCTGTATAATCGCCGTTAGCAGCCTTCCAGGGCTTCCTATGAACATGAATCATGTAATAACCTGCCAATATAGTGTTGACCACTGGGGGCAGAATTCCATTTGAGTCTATGAACATCTGTCATTGCAGAAGAAGAATTGTTCTGATGTGTAGATATCTCAAAGCTGTAACCTTTACTCCAAAACCTAGGTGACAACCAATAAGGCTGCCAGTACAACTCACACCAGGGGTGTCAGACAGCTTTCCTGGAGCCCTGAATGGTAAATCTGGAACAATACAGGGAATGTGTGAAGGAACCTGGGAAAGTTAGGTGCGAACCCTAGTGTGACCTTTCTTGGCTGCACTGTTGGTTGTCACCCAGCTTTCCCAGCAGCTGATAGTACTAATAAGAACAGACAGTGACCCAACGAGTTTCATTTAAGGTGGATTTTAAGGTGGAATGTTCTTGTGTCTGGCTTCTGCTCTCCATGTTCCACGGCTGCTTTTCCAGATGTTCATTTCTTCTCAGAATAGCTGGCTGCGTGTATTCTTCTGGGCTATAGAGGAAATATACGCTGATACAGCAAAGATATAATTAGATTTCCTCGACCAGACGACGCTTTAGCCTCCATCAGCAGCACAGAGGATTTAGTGGACATCAGACAAAATATCAAAACCTCACGATGCATCTCGTGCTGTGATCCTGTCTGTGGGGTGAACCCCAAAACCGCCGTCTATGGGAGGACAGAGATGGTTGTAGATTGAGTTTGTGGTCATGTGAAAGTGATTTAAAGAGACAGTACACAAACAGCTGATGTTGAGGTGGGGAGGTTACTCCTGCCACCAAAAGCAGTGAAGGTGCAGGGAGTGTGACCTTGGTATACTGCCCTGCAGACTCGGACATTGAGAGGAACCCTGGTTAACAGACACCCGACTACATGCAAGATGCCACTGACGCCCTTCTGCCCATTTGTGGCTGCAGTGCTTGCATGGGGCTGCAGGCTTTAGTGGAAGCAGCTGGATTATACCAACTCAGTGAAGGAAAAGACTTCTGTATTTTGTGCAAGAGTACGATCCAACATATTCTGGCCTAGTCCAACCATGGAGCCGACTCGGGATGTTGGGTCACAAAGGATATCCAGCTTTCTTAGAGTCCAGAACAGCAAATATCACTACACCGGAAAATTACAGCAGCCGAGTGAAATACTTTACCTTACTTATCTTGAGTTACAGCCTGTCTTAAAGGGGTTCTGCCAAGATATAATCAGGCTACAGGATGGGGGATAGCATCTGATCAGGACCTCCATTGAACATGAGAATGGGGCCCCCCCCCCAAGTCCTCCCCATTCTGTATGGAAATGCTAGAGATGGAAAATGCAGATGCTTGGCTATTTCCATCCATGACTACTACGCCAATCATTCAGGGGACGCTCTTTTCACAGTAAGGGTCCCAGTTTTTGGACCTCCATCAGTCAGCTACTTATCCCTTATCCTATAGATAGGTAATACGTTTATATCTTGGCATTACCCTCAAGCTATACTCTAGAGAAGGACAGAAAGTCCAGTTTAGACCATGTTCTACTGACCCTTGGTGTCTTTTTGTAACGTGAACGATTGAGGCAGATGGCAACTAATTCATTCATAATTCTATTGGTTTCCAGTGTATCTCACTGCTGCCCCCTGGTGGTTCAATGTCTGTGAAGTGCATGCACCGCAGCGATGGTGGGATTACTGTCCAATTAAGGTTGAGGTCTAGCACAAACTCATGGCTTTACCTATACTGATACATTGTGTCACATGAATGTTTCCTATTGCTATGTCAACTGGATACAAATGTAGCAAACCATAACAACAAGCAGGGAGCTCCAGAATGCGATTAACTGCTTGAAACAAATTACGTTTTCCCAGACGGAAATTTCCTTGTTTCAGCCTTGAGGGTTGGGGGTGCAGTTTCCCTGTTCAGTCCAGTCAGCAGAAAAACTACATCCACAGTAATGAAGGGTCGTCAGTTGGGGCGCCCTGTAATGAGAGCACTGGACTATCACAGGACATCACCTATGCCATCTGCATGTAACGCTTTGGTCACGTGTTAAATCTTCCACCCCAGATACAGATTGTTTTAGGGAACAGTCAGTGGGTTTAGTTTACAGCAAATGTGCTGAGTGATGCAGGTTGAAACGAATGGAAACACTTGAGTTTTGGAGCTGCTATCAGATTTTAGGACAAGCACTTCTCCAGCTGTTGTCTTGGCAGCGGCCGTGTACATGCGTGTTCACAGTAATGAGAAAGTCTGAGGGCTACAGTGTAACCTGCAGAGAAGAGACTCGAGTTCATGAGTGAGCGTCAGGTTAATTAAAGGGAAGCTCCAGATACCCATAAAAGTCTTTTGGTAATTATCCTTGAGGGTCACTGAATCATCATTGCAAAGTACTGTATATTAGAAATCTGCAGAACTCTTCATTGTGCAATGATTAAAGGGGTTTTCCGACATTTTTATACAGAGACTAGTCTTTTAGATAGGTCATCAGTATCTGATTGGTAGGGGGTCTGACGCCCAGGACCCCCAACAATCAGCTCTTTGAGGAGGCATCGCAGCTTGCAGTGGAGCTGCAGTCTTCTCACAGGTTTGCCTAGAACATGTGGCATCACGTTCATCAGTTACCTCTCTGAGCTGCGATACCAAGAACAACCACTATACAATGTACGGCGCTGTGCCTGGCAAACTAAGAGAAGGCAGAGGTGCTACTGCGAGTGCCTTCCCATTTATCTGATCGCCGGGGGTCCCGGGTGTCAGACCCCCACCGATCAGATACTGATGACCAGAATGAAAAGCTCCAGTGCTCATCTCAGAGGGACTGCCTGGGTGAAAAAGGTATATGACCAGGTTCAGCTCTGAACCCAGAACACGCCTTTAAATATATATGAGGAACTGCTATATAGGAAAATTTCACTATAATGATCCCCAGATTCTTTTAAAAGGGGTTTCCCATGAAAAATACTTTACAGTTTTCAAAACACTTTGTAATTGTATGCAATTGAAAATGTAGTACAGGCATTTATGAAACGTGTCTGTATAGTGCCACCTGCTGTTTTCTCCTTTTCTAATTTCTTTGTCCACCTCCCTGAGGTGGACGCACATGCTCAGTGCCATACTTTAACTGCCACCAGCTACAACATAAATGACACACCATCAGAGAAAGGACATGCCCCCTTATCTGCCAGTTTAAAGAGGCTTTGTCACCAGGATCAACATACAGCCTGGTAGGGCTCATCATGCTGATTAAAACAATACCTTTCTTTTTGTCTGTATGATAAACAGCTGCAGAGAAATCTGTGTTTTTATTCATATCCAAATAGCCAATTGGAGCACCAGGAGGCAGGGCTGAATCCTTTGAGCACTGCTTAGTAACACCCCCTGTGCTCTCCCAGCTCCCCTTGACTGATGGGGGAAGATATCAGTATGATGAGGACAGAGCTGTGTCCTAGCATCTCCATATCATATACTCTATGTACTATAGCTTCACCACACTGATATCTGCTCAGAAAGCTCATCTACATATCACTGCTGTATTCACAGACACAATATATGATTATACAGACACCAGTAATATGTGATATCTTATAAGTATAGGAAAGACATGCTGAGGGCAGAGCTGTGTCCTATCATCTTCATATCATATACTCTATGTACTATAGCTTCACCATACAGAGATCTGCAAATTTTTTGTAGGGCAATCAATAATTTATTGATACCATTGTAAAGCGCGTGTACATTTTTTTCAGTAAGCGACGCAATGAAAAGATTTTGTTTGTTTTTTTACTTTTTTCCCGCTACGCCATTCGCTGTGTTGGAAAATAATTTTTCTATATTTTAATAGCATGAGAGTTTTCAGAATCGGTAATACCCATGTTGTTTTTATTTTTTTATTCTACCGAAGAGGCGATTTAAATGTTTATATAGTTTTTTACTTTTTAACTTTTTTTTTTTAGGTTTTTGTAGCCAGTGTTTAAGACTACAACACTCACTATTTTTTTTTTCTTCTTCAATATTACCATGTTCCATAAAGGAGCATGGTAATATGTGAATTGCTCTTTCCTTTTGTTGGCCTGTACCCTGCTGGCCAACATAAGAATTGCAGCTCTAATAAACTGGGTCTCTTCAGAAAGACCCAGGATATTAAAGTCAATTGCCGGCATCCCCATTGGCTGCACAGGGATGCCGGTAAAGACTCTGATGTGCGAGCTTCTAGGTTTTTCAAGGTTTAGATGCTGTGATCACACTTGACCATGGCATCTAAAGGCTTAATGACCACGATCAGCATTATTGGCAGTCATTAGCTGCGGGTCTCTGCTGTTTGAAACAGCGGACACCTGCTTGCCATTGCGCCCACAGCACATGCAAGTGTGTGCCATGTTT